>JAVSCE010018450.1:0-40782 GCA_032199065.1 Smutsia gigantea | reverse complement strand
TCTCTCTTCTTCTGGTACTCCTATAATGTGAATATTGTTCCGTTTGGATTGGTCACACAGTTCTCTTAATATTCTTTCATTCCTAGAGATCCTTTTATCTCTCTCTGCCTCAGCTGCTCTGTGTTTCTGTTCTCGGATTTCTATTGCTTTAACAGTCTCTTGCATCTCGTCCAGCCTGCTGCTGAGCCCTTCGATGGCTTGTCTCATTTCTGCATTGTCTTTCCTGACTTCCCTCACTTCCTCCCTTAGCTCTTGAATATTTCTCTGTAGATCCATCAGTATGGTTATGACTTTTATTCTGAATTCTTTTTCAGGAAGATTCTGCATTTCCATCCCTTCAGGTTCCTTCTCAGGGGTTGTTGTCTGGGTCTTGGTGATTTTTGTCAGTATCATGTTCCTCTGCCTTGTCATGTTGATTGGAGTGGTCGGTAGTAGTTATGATATGTCAGCTAGAGGTCTTTAAGGCTTAAAAAAAAAGAAGCAAGAAAACAAACAAGCAAAAAAAGAAGGAAGAGAAAGAAAAGAGAGAAAGAAGAAAGAAGGAAAAGGAAAGGGAAAAAGAAAAAGGGAAAGGGAAAAAGAAAAAAAATTTTAAAAACAAGAAAAAAAAGCAAAAAAAAGGAGGAAGAGAGAGAAAAGAAAGAAGAAAGAAGGAAACGAAAGGAAAAGGAAAGGGAAAAAGAAAAAGAAAAGAAAGGAGAAAAATGAAAGAAAAAGAAAAAAAAAGCCCACCTGGAGTGGATTCTCTAAGTTGTGCTCTAGGTGTCGCTGCTGCTCCACTAATTCGCAGCCACGGCCGCGCTGCTTTTTTGTAGGTCTGGCCGGGGCAGGAACAAATGGGAGGCTATTGTTTTCTGTATAAATTTCCAGCGTGGCTGCTCCCTTCTCTCCGTCACCAGCAAAGGGGACCGAAGTTCCCCAGGACTTCCAGCCTGCAGGGCTGAGCCTGCCGGGGCGATGGTGTTCCCTCGCTGGGCCCCCCGCTTCTCCGAGACTGCTATAAATGTCGCACGCTTTTCTCTTGTCCCGGGGCGCTGGCTGCACGGTCCTGGCGTGTTCCGGGTCAAAACCTGCACCTTCTGCCTCTCCAATGTGCGATGCACCATGCGATGTGTGTCAGCTCTCCCGGTGCAGACCACCGATGCTGGTTATTTCGCGGACCTGCTCTTCCACTCCCTCCCGGCTCCGAATCCTCTCCTCCCGCTGGTGCGCTGGGGTGGGTGAGGGCTCGGGTGCCACCGGGTCGCGGCTCCGTATCTTACCCACCTCGCGGGGTGCCGAGTCCTCTCAGGTGTGGCTGCACGCTGTGCACTTTCCTGTGTGCTCTCATCTCTCTTTTAGGAATAGTTGTATTTGCTGTATTTTCGTAGATTTATATAGTTTTGGGAGGAGATTTCTGCCGCCCTGCTCACACCGCCATCTTCCCGGAAGTCCTCATCATCAGATATCTTAAAGACATTTTAATATGCAGACAGATTCATTCATTTATTGATCCATTCAACAAATTAGACTTGTCAATTGATTTCTGGCTTTCAGAATTTTCCATCTACGCTTTAAATCAGGGCTCAGCAAACTATGGCCTGCAGGCCAAATCCAGCCAATTCTTTATTTTGGTAGATAAAGTTTTAGTGGAACACAACGACCACCGCCAAACTCATTTATTTACTTATTGCCTGTGGTTGCTTTGATACTACAACGGAGTTGATTAGTTGTAACAGAGACATATGGCCTGCAAGACTTGAAAATATTTACTATATAGCCCTTGACAGAAAATGTTTACAGGGAATTCCAGTTTCAGCTCCAAAATGTAAAGATCTTGGAAGTTGTCACCCCTGTCCTTTAAACTGAGCAAACTGAAAGTCAACAACTTTTCAAACACCCATCAGAGAACTAACTAAGGTGACAGGGGAAACTGCCATCCCCAAATCTGGAAAGACAAAGGTGAATGCAGAGAGTCACTGTGAGGATTTGCTTACCTGAAGCAGAAGCCACTGGGGCCATTATCTAGTAAGAGCACTTAAGTGGTAATCTTCATTAATTGCTAGAGTGTGAGTATGGCCTAGCATGAGCAAAAGAAAATCCTATAGTCTTAGGGGGGTCTCCACATTTTCAGGGACTTAACCTCCAGAAACATAACCAGTGTGAAATGCTGCTGAGAAAGATTCCCTCAAGGCTCTGGTTGGGGGAGGAGAAGAATAACCATTGTGAAATATGCCCAAGAGTGTTCTCTATAACAAAGGCCCTGTCCCACATGGAGGAAGGACATTCTCTCATTCCAGCTACCTCTAGCTTTCCTGTTTCACTCAAGCAAGGTAAGCTAAGGAATACTTGTGAAGGTCTCAAACTAGGGACACAGGTCCAATAGAAGACTGAGATTTAATCATAACGTAATAGTATGCTTCCTCTCCTCCACTCCTTATTACCATACCAAATACGAATCCAGGATAACAACAGTGAATCAAGCTGAATGAGCTGTAAACAGACTCTCTCTAAGAAGGAGTACTTAGGGAAGCCCAAAGTCTACAAGAAAGAAGACAGGATAGAAGAGGAATTGGAATCCTCTGGCTCCTACAGCTGCAGCAAACATTAAACACAGCCCAACTCCTAAACAGATTAACACTAAAAAAAATCACAGTAAAGGCCTATTTACCTCAGTTTCTACTACTCAGTAAATCATGTCTGTCTTTCAACAAACAATTAAAAGGCATTCTAAAAGGCAAGAAAAAAAAATGTTCTAAAGAGCCTAGGCCACTATCAGAATCACACTCAGATGTGACAACAGACAGAGAATTTAAAATAAGTATGATTAATATCTTAAGGTTTCTAATGAAAAAAGTAGAAACATGAAGGAACATGGGGTAATGTAAGCAGAGAGATAGAAACTCTAAGAAAGAATCAAAACAAAATACTAGAAATAAAAAAAACTACTGTTATGGCAATGGAGAATGTGTTTGACAGGGTCTAGAGAACAGTGAGCTTTAAGTCAATAGAAACTTCTTAATGGAAATACAAAGAGGAAAAAAAGGAATAAGAAAGCATAACAATATTCAAGAACTGTGGGACAATTTCAGAAAGTGTAACATATGTGAACTGGAAAACAAAAAGGAGAAGAAAGAGAGAAGGGAGCAAAAGAAATATTTGAAGTAAGAAGACCAAGAATTTTCTTAAATTAATGACAGAAACCAAACTACAGATCCAGGAAGCTCAGAGAACATCAAGCAGGATGAATACCAAAAATATGATACCAATTTATATCATATTTAGATTGAAAAAAAAAAACCCCTACAATCAAAAATTATTCCTGGATCTAAAAGTGAGTATTTATCTAGGTTTTAGGACACAAGTTTAATATACAAAAATCAATTGCTTTCCTGTGTGTGAGCAATGAACAACTGGAATTTGAAATTTTAAAAAGTATTATTTCCAATAGCAATAGGGGAAAATGAAATAATAAGGCACAAGTCTGAAAAGAATTGTGTAAGTTGTAATGCAGAAAACGACTAAACTCTAATGAAAGAAATAAAAATGATCTAAATAAGTGGAGAGATATTCCATTTTCGTGGGCTGGAACACTTAATATTATTAAGATGTCAATTCTTCTTAAATTGACCTATAGATTCAGTACAATTCCCATCAAAATCCCAAAAAGCCATTTTGTAGATA
Organism: Smutsia gigantea; assembly: GCA_032199065.1. Classification (NCBI taxonomy): domain Eukaryota; kingdom Metazoa; phylum Chordata; class Mammalia; order Pholidota; family Manidae; genus Smutsia; species Smutsia gigantea. The sequence goes on along the minus strand of JAVSCE010018450.1, from coordinate 37,119 downwards.
TTGACAATTTGATTCTAAATTTGATCAATAATTTGACTAAAAGACCAAAGACCTAGACTAACCAATACAATACCGAAGAACAAGAACAACTTGGAGGACTCACACTACCCAATTTCAAGACTTACTATAAAGCTAACCAAGATAGGTTGGGGTTGGCAAAACAACAAACACAATGAATGGAACAGAATAGAGACCCCAGAAATACTACCCATACAAATATAGTCAACTGATTTTTGACAAAAGATTAAAGGCAATTCAATGAAGAAAGGATAGTCTTTTTAACAAATGATGCTAGAATAATTTGGTATCAATATGCATAACAATAACAACAATAATAATAATAGTAAATCTAGGCACAGACCCAAACACCTTTCACAAAAATTACATCAAAGTGAATCACAGACTTGAATACAAAACACAGAAGCATAAAACTTCTAGAAGGAAATATAAGAAAAAAATCTAGGTGATCTTGGGTTTGGTGATAAATTTTTAGATACAACATCAAAAGCATAATCTATCAAAGAAAACAGTTCAATTAAGTTGGACTTAATTGAAATTAAGACCTGCTGGACTAAAGATCTGAACAGACACCTTAACAAAGAAGATATACAACTGGTATATAAGCACATGAAATGATGCTCAATATCACTTGTCATTAGGGAATTGTGAATTAAAACAAAATGTGATACTACTACACACCTATTCGAATGGCTAGATAAATAAGCTCTGGGGACCTGATGTATGGCATGGTTAAATTAGTTAACAATACTGTACTGTATACCTAAAAGTTACTAAGAGGGCAGATCTATAAAAGGTACCTATGTGCGGTAATGGGTGTGTTAACTAACCTTTTGTGGTAATCATTTCACAATATAAATGTATGTCAAATCATCACACTGAATACTTTAAACTTGTACAATGTTACGGGCCAAATATATCTCAATAAAACTGGAAAACAAGGATGGCTAAAATAAAAAATACTGACAATACCGCCAGCTTGTGAGGCTGTGGAGTAACAAGAACTCTCAATCATCACTGAGCGATGTTACAGCCACTTCTGAAGGCAATGTCTTGCAAAGCTTAACAGTCTTAACATATGATCCAGTGATATGTCACTAGGTATTTACCAAATTAATTTGAAAGCGCTTATATCTACACAAAAATGGGCTTATGAAGGTTTACAGCAGCTTTATTCATATTTGCCAAAAAACTGGAAACAATCAGGATGTTCTTCAATAGGTGAATGGATAAACAAACTGATACATCCATATTGAAGAATATTATCCAATGATAAAAAGATATGAGCTATCGACCATGAAAAGACTTCGATGAATCTTAAATGCATATTGGTAACTGAAAGAAGTCAGTCTCATTCCAACCCTATAGGATTCCCAGTTACATGGCTTTCTGAAAAAGCAAAACTATAGAGACATTAAACTGTCCAATGGTTTCCAGGATTGAATAGATGAAGCAAAGGGGACTTTTTTTTTAGGGAAGTGAAACTATTCTGTATGATATTGTAATAGCAGATATGTGAGACACGAATTTGTCAAGATCCATGGAAATTGATAGCATAGAATGAGCCTTAATGTATCCAAATTAAAAACAAAATAATTTAAGAGGTCAAGAAATCCCAGGATAGAATGCATACTGTCCCAAAATAATCTAACCAATGAAGAAGGAGGGGGGGAGTTGGTGAGCTAAGTAACTTTGGAAATGAGCAGAATCCATAAGACTAAAGACAAAAAAAACTATAGATACTCACTGCACTCTAACTGATAAAGTTTCCTTCCTATGGAGGTGTGGCTTAAGAATTCTGATACCACTATACATGCATACTGGAACTGAACAATTAAGTAAACAGATGGCAAATGGTGGAGCCAGGTTTGTCATTGATGTTGTGGAGTTTACAAATAAGCAAGGGGAGGAGGTTAGAATAATTTTTGTGGTGATTAGAGCTGGGGAGCTAAGTATGAAGTCATGTTCAGGTTAATACAGATACAGATGATAAATAATGATAGAAATAATGATAGATATGTGTAGATAGCCTGATTAAGATTTAGATATATATTCCCTTACTTTGTTGAGAGAGTATAAAAGCAATGATACTTCAGCATCAATAAGCATACCTAGCATCCAGCTCCTGGTTTCTAATATTGTTTTACAATGAAAGAAACCAGGACTCCTTAGAGACATGGCTGATTCTAGGACTTGGGCAGGCAAAACAGAAGATGAGGCTGGAGGATTTTATAGTGCCAGAAAGCAAGCAAGCACTCAGGAAAAAAAAAAAAGCAACCCACAATGATTTGGATATATCAAAGGGACATAGGAACCAGCTCAAAGAGCTTCACGTGGCCAAAGCTGAAACAATTTGAGCAAATAAGTAAATAAATAAGAACAGAAATATTGGATTATGACCCCAAATATAACCATCCATAAGTCCATACTCATTTATATATATACATATGATAAAATAACTAACTAAATGGAAGAGACAATGCAGAATTCCCATGCAGGAGAATTCCAAATAATTGAGGAATTCCAAATTCCTCAATTTGTGGGCCACTACTCCTCACTGCTTAAGTGTGGTCTGCACATGGTGACTTCCTTCAGAAAATCGTAGTATAAAAAATATAGAAAGAAGTGTAACTTTAGAGTAGAGAGGAACACTACCTCAGTCAGGCAATCAACGTCAACATCAAGTTAGAAGTCATACTGATATATATTTTACCATGATATTATGTGATGAAAATAGCACTTCACATCTGTGATTTTCCTCTCAAAAACCTATATTCCCAGTTTAACTAAAAGAAAGCACTGGACACATCCCAACTGAGGAACATTATACAAAATATCTGATCAGTAATTCTAAAAATTCTAAAGTCAGCAAAGACAAGAGAATCTGAGGAACTGTTACAAGTCCAAGGAGACATGATGACTAAATGTAATGTGCTCTCTGGGACGGGATCCTGGAAATGAAAAAGGACATTAAGTACAAACTAAAGAAATCTGAATAATGTATGGACTTTAATGAACAATAATGTATCAATATTGGTTCATTAATTGTAACAAATGCACCACATAATGTAATATATTAATAATAGAGGAAACTGGGTATGGGGTATATGGGACCTCTCTGTACTTTCTTCATAATTTTTCTGTAAGTCTAAAATTGTTCTAAAAATAAAAGTTAAAAAGCAACCTTTGCTGGCCCTACTTCCAGTGAAAGGGAAATGAAAGGGACTGGGTTGCACATCTTTTTGTGGGAGGAGTTTTAAAAAGTGCATTTGTTAAAGGAAGATAACAAGATGGTTTTGCATTATTCCCAACTAATGAAGACTTAGTTTAGGCCCTGATACCTCTCCATGCAAAAGTAACTATCTTTCAGCATGGGCAGGCAGCAGACTGCATGGCATAAGAAATTGGAAAGAAACATAAAATACTGTGATGTTCAATCTAAAACAATCAGTTGCAAATATTTGATAGGGATTCATTACCTATATCGTTTACTTTAAAAGTTGCAATTCAAATTCCCAATCTGTGTTATATTTAAAGAAGAGAAGTGTTTGTTTATAGAAATGAATTCTTATCAAGAAATGAAATGAAGTGCAAATAGGGACACTTTTGATAGATGGCAAAAATGGGAAAAAAATATTACATGGAGGTAAGAGCAAATTCATTGCTTTTTGGAAGCAACCCCACAGCGTTCATTCTTCCATGGTGCTGACGGCTTTTGCTTTGAAATTCATTTTATTGACCTAAAGCTTAAACTGCAGGGTGACTCAAAGATAACTGACAGGAGGGAGAGAACATCATGCTACCATTGTCACGTATGCCCTCAATCATTCCCTTGTTAAAAATAAAAGATGTATTATGTAAATGTATCTGCCACTGAATTCTGCCAGCATTTTTTCTGTCCCTAGTAAAGTATTATCCATGTTTGTCAAGGAGGAGGGGTAAAATATGCCTTTACAAATGGTTCAGTGATTATGTCTCCACACTTAAATTTCTGCTTGAAATTCAAATCCACATAAAAGGTTTCCAAATCTTAAGGTAATTTTACTTCCTACCTGGCTTAGGTGTATAATGTGGATTTAGAAGAAATAAAGCATATTTAAAAGCAGGAAATAGATGTAATTTGAGTCTGAAATATGTTCCTTAGTGAAGTTCTTTTCCAAAGTTACTTTGTAGCTATAAAATCCATCTCTATTACACAAGCCAAAAAAATGGCCAATTATCCATCCAGTTGTGTATATGTCAACCAAAACATAAAAATCACAGATTTTTGTGAAGAGTTGAAAGTAGTAATAGCTGTTAGGCTATTCATTAATCAGAATCCAGATTACTCTTCAATTAAATACTGTACAAATTATAGGGAAAGCAGTGGTCTTGTATCTTTGATGGAGTGGCTAAAGTTATTTCTCAATGAAAACGATAATTCCTACAAATGGTTCTTACAAAGCATATCAGAAAGCATTATTGCTGGAAGGAATAAAAAGAGTAGTGGGCTTTTATGAAAAACAAGATACAAATGATAAATAAATTATAGATATCTGTTGTTTACCTGTGAGCTTATGGTTATCCATGCTTTAATATCAGCCTTTACTAATGGGAGCCACAGAGAATTTGATTCTCTGTTTTAAGGGCATAGAGAGAACCCAATTAGAGGGACACATAAAAGGTAATTTGAAAAGATACACTATGTCCTTTGGCTTTGGAGATAAAAGACTAGCTTTAGGTTCTTTATCTGTGGTCCATTCTCCTAGCATTAATGGAAAGAACAGAATCTTGTTTTATAGTCTTAAAATCTCTCATATTTGCTCTTTTAGTATTGGTGTATTCGAAGAGAAAGTAACTTGAGCAAAATAAAGTTAATGGCCCTGATCTCAATTGACTTTTAACCTGTTTTACCCAGAACCCAGAGCTCTCCTGCAAGCCTGTTTTCTTTTAAACCTGAGCATGTCCCACATAAAACAGCTAACTATAAATCAATCAGAACTGTATCATTCTAGGACACACATTTTGGGAGGGAGTTATTAAAATCCTGAATAAAACTTGTGTCTGTTTCATTTTATTTGAGCAGCAATTTGAAATGCTTTCTTTTTTTAAATTTTTTAATTTTGGTATCATTAATCTACAATTACATGAGCAACATTATGATTACTAGACTCCCCCATCATCAGGTCCCCCCCACCAACCCCATTACAGTCCCTGTCCGTCAGTGTAGTAAGACGCTATAGAATCACTACTTGTCTTCTCTGTGTTGTACAGTCTGTGCCCCCCACCACATTATGTGTGCTAATCATAATGCCCCCTTTCCCCCCTTATTCCTCCCTTCCCACCCATCCTCCCCAGTTCCTTTCCCTTTGGTAACTGTTAGTCCATTCTTGGGTTCTGTGAGTCTGCTGCTGTTCTGTTCCTTCAGTTTTTTTCTTTGTTCTTATACTCCATGAAATGCTTTCTTAGAGCAAGAGTGACTAAACCCCTTTATCTTCAGTTTAAAAAAGGGGGGATTTCACTAAATGTCGGTACATGCTCAGTGTCAAAACTAAGTCTTGCAAGGAGGGTAGGGCTCAGTAACCAGAGGTCATCGATACAGGCATTAGTGTCAGATAGTTGTGGAGTCAAGCCGTTGTGCCTTTCCTGGGCATACTTCTTCCCTTGTTGCTCAGTTTATTAGTATGCAGCTAGAAAATACCAGCATAGAGCATGCCAAGGCAGACAAAGAAATGACTCAAGGGAGATTTAAACTCCATGACTATACATATTTCCATAAAGTTTAAGGAACATAACTACGCACAGCAGGGAAAACCCCCCAATTTTCTTTCAGTGAAAAATTCACATTATCCCTGTGGCTAGAATGATGAGAAAATGAATTTGGAAATATCTGCAGAATGTTGCTGGTATCTTTGGTCAAGAAATAATAGCGGGAATCCTTTTCATCTTCCCGATGTACAGTTTGTTCTTGATACAAAGTGGCCTACTGAGGTTATGAAGGTAACATCAGACTGCAGGGGCCTGGGTTGTAGGCTCTATCCACATTTCTTAATCACAAAGTGTTTCTGTGCAGTGAAAGGAAAGCAGAAGATGGTGGTCATTATTGGAATATTTAAATTTGAAGAACCAGTTTTGCTTCATCTGGATATTTTCAGAAAAAGTATTACCTATTTATTTTTTTAACTTCTTACCATTAACAGTAACAGTTATCTTGTGCCGAGCACTACTACGTGCCAGGCTGTGTGTTGTGGGCTTTATTTCGGTACATTATTCTTCTAAGCCTCACCCAACTCTAACAGGAATGTACTATGAAAGGCATTTTACAATTGAGGAAAGAGGCTCATGGAGGTTAACATTCTTCATCACGTGTTTTACAGCTAAAAGGGGCAGAATCGTACTGAATTGCACATGTGTGTCTGTCTGCCTCCAACGGTCTTCAGTTTACAGATCTACCTAGTTGCCTAAATCCTTACATTTTCCCAAGTATTTGCCCATCTGTGCAGTAGTGGGAAAGGCATTTGTTTCAGCCTGGTCAAGTTCAAATAACCAGGTCTGAACAACTAAGGTCTTATAGTCCAATATGACTGAGATCCAGAAATACTGATTGAAATGACTGGAAATAACCTCCACAAAAGTCATTCAGTTGACTTTTGTGATACCATGGTGCCATTTTTGAAGATCATTTTCCATTAACCTTTTACTCTCTGATGTCATCCAGACTGTAGATGACATTGCTTCACCTAAACAATGAGCACAGCCCTGACTTGTCTTCTCCTATTTCACTTCCTTAGAATGACTCTAGGTTTGTTTATTTCCTGGGATTACAAAGAGAAAGGGACAAAGCATTTTTATTGCAGGCCAATTCAGTTACTTTTAGAAAGAAGTGGATGATACAAATATGAATCAGTAGAGGCCGAGAACATTATTGGAACAATAAGCAAATAATTTCCAATTTAATAGGAAAGAAAACTTGGCTTTAGTTATCTAACTTTATGACTAGGTTATTTTGATCAAATTCACCCAAAATGACTGCTCCTCTATTTTGCTGGCAGCATTATTAGAGTAGCAATCAACAGAAAAACTTGGGGAAGGCACAAAACCAGCACTGAGATATTACAAGTTCATGTGGAGAAATCCATTCATTCATTCTACAAATATACTTGAGTGCTTTCTGTGTGGCAGGCTCTGTTTAGGTGTTTAGGATACATTAGTATGCAAAGCAGAGTACTCCCTATCTTCACAGATGGGGGAAGATAAATATGGTACATGAAATGATGTTCAGTGCTTTGTAAAAAAGAGTCAGAGAACAAAGATCAGGAATATTGAGGTTGGAAGTAATTTTAGATAGAAGAGTCTGGCAGTTTTAAAACATGTTTGCGTGAAACCAATATAATATTGTATATCAACTATACTTCAATAAAAAAATAAAATAACATGTCTGTAAATTCTTCGACACATTTCTCCATGGAAAGAAGGATCTACATGTCCCATCCCCTTGAATCTGGGCTGATCTCTGTGACTTGCTTGTGACCAATAGAATTAAATGAAAGTTAAGTCACATGATTTTTGAGGTGAGGCCCTAAAAAGCAATGCAGCTTACAATGTACTCACAAGGGTTTTTCCAAATGTGTATTTGGTGGTAGAGCCATCTCCATCCTTGAGAATCAGTGGTCAAGAACTATCAGCTTGAATACATAGTAGGTGATTTCTTCTTGCCTTGAGCAGGGACAGTTGGCTTTAGAGCAATAGCATGATGTCTACATGTTCCTGTCTATTCATTTGCATGTAGCTGGAAATCCTGGAAGTGGAGGATAAGGAAAAGTTAGGTAGAGCTGGCTGTGGTTAGCTCTTGGGGGTAACCTTGTGCTCTTACTTTGTTAAATAGTCAGGGCTTCCTCCACCCAGTGGGCTTCTCTACTCCCATGGGGATTGGCTCATTCTCCACACACAGATATGCACCCTGAAAGATGTCAAGTCCCAATGGCAGTTTCTTCTTTCCACTTGCAGCCAGTTGCTTTATGTACTTCAAGTACGAAAGGTTTTAATACAAAAAAATGAGAAACTTATATAAACTTTGGAAGGTCTGGGTAGCAAAGTTCAGGGAAGTGACCAGGGAGCACCCAAGCAGCTGGTTCTTAAGAAGTAACTTGGAAACTGCCACAAGTCAAAGAATCTCTGGAAGATGCCACAAACCATCTTCATCTGCAGCAGTAAAGTAAGTGGTTCTCAAGGGCTCCCACCTAGAAGCTCTGTGAACTTCCTGTTCATCCACACATCTCCTCAGATCTCCCCACTCTCCCTCTTTTTGGCAGACTCAACCCTGGAACCAAACACAGTGAGAGCATTCTGGAAAATGTAGTTCCCATTTTCTGCTCTGCAACACACTGGGAGAAGTTAGGAGGGGGTGGTGATGAAGACAAGTTGACAACAGACAAGCCAGCCCACTTGCTTTGTAGAGCCTTTGTGGAGAGTAAATGAAATGATGCATATAAAATGATGGAAGAGCATGCAACTGGAATAAATGTTACCTATTATTCGTATTACTATAGTATCATTGGCGTTTGTATGCCTGAGGAGGAAGATTGATATGATCCTGTTATATTCTGATATCTTTACTTGGAAGTAGAAATTCTGGCCAAAAACTCAGATTCTTTCTCTCTTAGAATGAAACCTTTCCCTTTAGCTCAGATTGAGTTTCCTTTCCTGAAGAGGATTATGAGGTACACATATACATGAATTAAATGTAACTCTCACAGGAAATTAAAATACCATCATCCACAACTCTAAGCTGATACAGCTTAGGACTTTGCATACTAATTCAAAGATGTGGAAACCTTTCAAAAGTCTACAAAAAAGAGAGGCAGCTGGAAAATTATAATTGGAAAATCATAATACTGCTTTTACTGACATAGAAAATATTTTCTAGTGTCCCTTTCAAACTAGCAAATACATATTTAATATAAAGTATTTAAATTATTTTAAGACATTTTATTTTTTAAGTTGGAGAAATAAAGAAACAAACAAATGTTACTTTTCAGTTGTAAAGGAGAAGATAACATAATGAATGAATAGGTCATTTATCTGAAACTGGACACTTTTTATGCTTGAGAATATATTTTATATTTCTCCATTCAGACGAGGTAAGCATTAAATGCGGATTTAATTGGAGCTTTCAGAATGCTTCAGTGAATATTGAGTGCATAATTTAAAGGTATTCATGTACTCAAGCTTTGCACCAGAATTGTTCCCACTTAGTGCTAACAAGGGCATAAACTGATGCTTGGTTTTGAGAATATGACCAGAATGGTCAATACAGTGTTATTGCTTGCTCTTCTGAATAACCTTGTTATTTTTTTAAGTATTCAGAACAACTACAAAAATACAGTAAATGAAGACAGCTTGGGAGTTATAGGAAACTCTTTCATTTCAGTAACTGAAATTATTGTGATGTTTTTCCTTCAGGTAGTCTCTTGCAGAAATGTTCTATGTCTTTAATGGATGGAAAATGGACTAGATTTCATCAGTCTCCCGGAATAAAAAACTTCAATATTCCTGTCACTCCAACTATATCAAGATAGTCTTAAGATTATTCAGTAGGTTGACCAAAGGGTCACTTTGATGTTACTTTCCTCTTGAAAAAATAAATCGATATTTGATATACTATAAAAGAAAAGGTGATGCAAAATGTTTTATTTATTTTAAAAGACTCTTAAAAATACTGGAACTTAACATTCTTCACTCAGGTGCAGAAACACTACTTTCTGGGAACTGTATTCTAAAGCTGCTTATGTTTAGGTTCAACTGCTATCACAAATTACACCTCTTTCCAGTTGGTGGTTAGTTCTAGAGGTAAAGGAAGGGGATGTCTGTTAAAAGGGGTAGACATGCAGACAGTGTCACTTGTCTGCTAATATTCATTTTATTAGGCTGGGTCATGGGGTGCATGGGTGTTTTTCATTTTATATTTTTACTATAAGTATATGCATGTAATTGGCTACATTTGAAATATTTTTAAGATAAAATTTCTGGGCTGTTGGTTATAGACATTTTTCAATTTAATAGGTAATTCTAAACTATTTCCTAAAGCAGTAATGCTCATTTGTACTTCCATGAGCAGTGTATAAATGCTCTAATTGTTTCACATTTTCCCTCAAACTTGGCATAATCAAGCATTATTATTATTATTATTTTTGCCAGTTTGGAGAGTGGGAAACTGTATCTCCAGAAGTCCTGGTAAAATGGCAGATTGAACATATGTCTTTACATTTGCTTTTCCCCAAAGTCAACTTAAACATCAGTAAAATATTTTTAAAGAAATAAACACAAAGAAAAAGGTAATGAAAGAGAAGACAACAAAAACAAAATTTTGGAAGTGTTAAACCAGATAGATGAATAGAACTTTCCCAGCAGACCCAGGAAAGCTGAATCCTATGCTGGGGTAGTGGGGAAAGCCAAGGAGCAATAGGTTTATATTAAGTAACCAGCAATGCTGGTATACCTGGAACCAGGAGTGTAGGTGCGACTAAAAACAGAAGAATATGTTGAAGTATAAAGCACTTACATTCCCTGCATATCCTTTCCCATTACTGGGCTAGTCAAGAACTCCTTTGGTCTCCTAGGAAAAAAGTAAGAGGATAATCATCTAGGATTTGAAGAAGGATAAAATAAGAGAACCTGGAATATATATGAGGCACAGCTGAGGGCAAATATATAATATAAAACAATGACAACAACACAGGCAGACTAAGTGAATGTCTACATGCTGAAAACTGAAAATGCTCAGGCATTTCCCCAAAATCTAGCTTTGAGGGCTATATCCTCAATACAGTTCATTAAAGGATTATTTTCTCAGGTTCTAGACCAGGAAAAGACAGACATAAAATCATTATATTAGGAGTTCCCCACTAAGTGGCCCAACTTAGACTTGCCCACATCAAGGCCCACAGTTAATAATTGCCACACTACCTCATCAGAACTTTTAGTTAGTTCAGATGACTGAGAAGCACAAAGATTACAACAGATTTGAGAAAAGCCTGTATGATAAAAGAGAGACAAAATGAATAAATGAGAAAATGTCTTGTAGGAAATGTAGACTATGCAAGCAGAAAAAAATTAGTTACCATATTTTGTCTATATGAAACAAAAACAGGATGCTATTTTAAAAATAAAAGAAGTTTCAGAAAATAAAAATGAATTTTGGGAAACTAAAAATACAGTAGCAGAAATTTAAAAAAATGAAAATCTACCATAAAGTTGAGCAAGGAGACAAAGAAATGGAAAATAGAAAAAAAAAAGAGAAAAGTAGGTGAAGAGAACCAACATTAGGATAATTTGAATTTCAGAAAAAATCTAAGAAAATAAAAGGAAGGAAATACTCAAAAGTGATCAAGAAACTTCTTCAGAACAGAAGAATATGAGTTTCTAGATGGGAAGGACCAAGTGAGTCCCCAGGAGAGTGGGTGAAGATAGATCTACATAACCATGAAATTTCACAGCAGTGACATAGGGATGATCTCACAATCTTTGAGATAGAAAAGAATTGGGGATAAGAATGGCATTTGGCTATTCACGGGTAAGACTGGAAGTTAGCAGACAGGCAAACAATGACTTCCATTCGTTTTGATTAAACTTTTCATTTTAGATGAGTGTAGATTTACATGCAATTGAGAAATAATACAGAGAGATCCTGTGTAGTATTTACCTAGTTTGGCCCAATGATAACATTTTGTACCATTATAGTGCAATTATCACAACCAGGATATTGACAATGATAGGATTTAATGATTTACCAATCTTGATCAAATTTCCCATTTTACTTGTACTTGCTCGTGTGAGTGTATGTATGTGTGTGCCTGTATTTACTTCTATTCAAATTTATCATGTCTGGGTTTGTGTATCTACCACCATGGTCAAGAACACTTCCATCACCAGAATGATCAGTCATGTTGCCCTTTTATAACTACATTCACCTCCCTCCCACCCTGCCCATAGTCGCTGACCCCTGACAAATGCTAATCTGTTCTCCATTTTTTTTAACAAGTGAACAGTTTATTAAGAATTAAATGAAGGTATGGAATGTGATACAGAACAAGTAAGACACTCAAGATGGATATAATAGTACAACTAACACAAAAAGTTAATCTCACTTCAAAAAAAAATCACAAAAGAAAAAGCAATTCCATTATTATAAAGTAAGATATTTCATGCAAAAACTCAGAAAAAAATCCCACCCCTTCAAAATCCCCCCAACTCCTAACAAACAAAAAGCTATCTGAAAATACTGCCATGCTAACATACTGACCACAATATAATCATTCATAGAAAAACACATAATTTTGTCATTTTAAGAATGCTATGTAAATAGAATTGTACATATTTTGGTATTGACTTTGTTCTCTCAGCTATTTCCTGAAGATTCATCTAAATTGTGTGTAAAATAGTCTGTACTATAACTTGATGAGTAGTATTCCATGATATTGATGTATCTGTTTGTTTAACCATTCACTAGATGAAGGACATTTGGGTTCTATACAGTTTTAGCTCTTACAATAGCTAATAAATTTGAACAACTTTTCATGTGCTGATTTGCCATTAGCATATCCTTGTCAATGAAATGTCTGTTCATACTTTTTGCCCATTTTGTAATTGGATTGTTTGTTTTTTTAATATTGAGTTTTGAGAATTCTGGGTACCAGCCCTTTAACAGAATATGGTTTAAAATATTTACTCTGGTCTGTAGCTTGACTTTCATCCTCTTAACAGGGTCTTTTGTGGAGCAATAGTTTTAAAACTTGATGAGGTCCTATTTATCAATTTTCCCTTTTATAGATCATGCTTTTTGGGTCAAGGCTAAGAACTCTGTGTTTAGCCTTACATCCTGGGGATTTTCTCCAATTTTTTTCCCAAAAGTTTTAGTTTTAAGTTTTGTACTTAAGTCTGTGATCCATTTTGAGTTAATATTTGTGTAAGATGTAAGGTTTAGGTTGATGTTCTTTTTTTTGTGTATGGATGTCTACTTGTTCTAATACATTTCGTTGAAAAGGCTACTCTTCTTCCACTGAATTATTTTTGCCCTCTGTCAAAATTACCTTAAGTATATCTATGTGGTTCTATTTCTAGATTCTCTTTTCTATTTTATTGACTTATGTTTTTATCTCTCTGTCAATACCGCACTGTTTTGCTTACTGCATCTATAAGATAAGCCTTAATATTAAGTAGAATGACTCTGCACACTTTATTTTTCTTTTTCAAGACTGGTTTAGCTAAGCTACTGCTTGTACCTCTCCATACCAATTTTAGAATAAGTTTGTCTATGTCTACAAAAAATCTTGTTATGAATTTAATAGGAATTGTTTTAAACCTATAGATTCATTTAGGGAGAGTCGATATCTCTACTATGTCTGACTTCAAATTTTTGAAGGAAAAATATTTACAACCTAGGATCCTATGTCCAGTTATATATTAGAATAAAAGAACAGTTTTAGACTTCTGATCTCTGGTTCTACATGTAAGGAACTTGGAAGTCACTATTCTATCCTAACACAAGTAAGAAGTTGAACAAACTTAAAAAAATCAAAAATTCCTCTAAGATGTGTAAGAAATGTTAGGTCACAGGGAAAACTGCTGACTCCCAAATTGGAGAGACTGACAGGCAAATACAGAGATCACAACTTATTAGAGTAGGAACTTATGAGCTAAACCCCCCTGGGAACCAGTGCCAGTGAAGGAAAATCAGAACTATAATTGATGAATTGCTGAAGCTCAGAGTGGCAAGTCTGAGAACTAAAAACTCCAGGGGGGACCCAGTTATGGGGAGCCTCCCACACCTCAGTGAGTTTCACCTCCTGGGGCTTGATCAGATTCTCATAGTGAATATCAGAGAAAAATCCCTTTTTGATTCTGGCAAGGGGAGAGTGGCAGGAACTATTTTAAAATAACGTTCTGTTCTTAACAACGTGTGTCCTCAGGACAAACTAATCAACCAGAACCTAACCTGCTGGGGTTTTATCATAACCTAAATGCCCTGAGGGAAGGGAAAGACCCAACTCTAGCTCACTCTTGCTTCTCCCATGTGGGAAGAATAGAATACAAAACTTCAGCTCTCTCTAAACACCCTAAATGGGGGAAAAAACTGAGAAACACTTGCCACAGACATAGGCTCACTAAAACACTAGGACTATAGAATGCTTCTCCTCCCTGACATGTTACTACAACACTACTAAGGGCTTACTTACAGCAGTTCCTTTTACCAAGTACATCATGTCTGGACACAGTCTGAAGAGACAGAACAAGCATCAAAAGCAGATAGGACAGGGATGTTGGAATTACCAGATTGGAATTTAAAACAACTATGATTAATATGCTAAGGGCTCTTAATGGATAAAGCAGATAACATGTAAGAATAGATGGATAATTTAAAGAGATGAGAATACTAGGAAATAATTTTTAAAGATGTTAGAAATAAAAAACACTGTAATAGAAATAAAGATTGCCTTTGATGGGCTTATTAGTAGACTGGTAAGACTCTCCAAGCTTGAGGATATATCAAAAAACCTCCAAAACTGAAAAGCAAATATGAAAAGATGATTGAAAAAAAAAAAACCAGAACACAATATTCAAGAACTGTGAGACAACTACAAAAAGTGTGACATATGCATAATGGGAATGCCAGAAAGAGAAGAAAGAGTGAAAGGAACAGAAGAAATATTCGATATATTTTAAATTAAGATTTTGTATAATATATATTTGATACAAAATACTTGACATATAATGAATCAATAATGACTGAGAATCTCTCCAAATGAATGTCAGACACCAAACTACAGATCAAGGAAGCTTAGAGAACACCAAGTAGGATAAGTGCCAAAAAAAAAACCTACACCTAGGCATATCATATTCAAACTACAGGACATCAAATATAAATAAAAAATTCTGAAAAATGCCAGAGGAAAAAAAATCTTACCTAGATGGGAACAAAGATAAGAATTACCTCCAACTTCTCAGAAACCATGCAAGTAAGGAGAGAGTGGAATGAAATATTTATAATGTTGATAGAAAAAACTTACCAACCTAGAATTCTGCACTTCTGAAATTATCCTTCAAAAGTGAAGGGGGAATAGACTTTCCCAGCCAAACAAAAACTGAGGGATTCTGTTGTCAGTAGACCTGTCTTGAAAGAAATGTTAAAAGAAGGCTTTTAGAGATAAGGAAAATAATACAGGCCAGAAACTCTGATCTACATAAACAAAAGAGGAGCATTGAAGAAGGAATAAGTGGAGGTAAAATAAACATTTTTATTTTACTTATTCTTAATTGATTTAATAGATAACAGTTTGTTCAAAATAATAAGAATGCATTCAATTATGTATGCTTATGTATATATCTTTTGTGTGTATGTGTGTGCATATATGTATGTTTATATATTTTTATATATAAGTGAAATGAATGACAGAAATGATTCAAAGGACTGGTGGGAGGAATTAGGATTATTACAAGGTACTCAAACTATCTGTGAAGTGGTATAGTATTGATAGTAGACTTGGATTAATGGTAAATGCATATTGCAAACTCTAGGCCAATCACTAAAAAAAATAAAATAGAAGTATAACTGATATGCCAAGAAAGGAGAATATGGAATCATACAAATACCCAATTAGACAAAGTCTCTGAATCAGAAAGATATATGCACCCCTGTTTATTGATACATTATTTACAATAGCCAAGATATGGAAGCAACCAAAATGTCCATCAATAGATGAATGGATAAATAAGATGTGGTACATATACACAATGGAATATTATTCAGCCATAAATATAAAGAAATCCTGCCATTTGCAACAACATGGATGGATCTAGAGGTTATTATTCTAAGTGAAATATGTCAGGTGGAGAAAGACAAATATCATGTGATTTCACTTATTCGTGAAATATAAAAACAAAGCAAAACAAATGAACAAAATAGCAGTACACTCATAGACCCTGAGAAGTGACTGGTGGTTATCATGGAGGGAGGTTAGGATGGGTGGGTGCATAGAGAATATAGCCAATTATTTTGTAATATCATCCTATATTGACAGATAGTAATTGCCCTGGTGGTGTGAGGATTTAATAATACAGGTAACTGTTGAACCACTGTGTTGTATACTTGAAACTAATGTAAGATTGTATATCAACTATACTTCAAAAAGAAGCTAGAGTCAGAAAAGAGTGGAAGGCAAAAATAGGAACAAAAAACAGGGCAACAAATAGAAATAGTGACAAATATGGTAAACTTAATCCAATTATATTAATGATCACTCTGAATTTCCATGGTCTAAATGTCCCAATTCATAGATCAATGGAACAGAATAGAACCCAGAAATAAACTCATGCATTATGGTCAATTAATTTACAACAAAGAAGCCAAGAATACACAATAGGGAAAGGACAGTCTCTTCAATAAATGACGCTGGGAAAACTAGACAGCCACATATAAAAGAATGAAACTGGAACCCTATCTTACACATACACAAAAATCAACCCAAAATGGATTAAAGACTTGAATGCAAGACCCGAAACCATAAAACTCCTAAGAGAAGGTATAGGAGGTAAATTCCTTGATGTTGGCCTTGGCAATGATGTTTTGGATTCAACACCAAGAGCACAACTAACAAAAGCAAAGATAAACAAGTGGGAACACATCAAAGTAAAAAGCTTCTGCACAGCAAAAGAAACCATCAACAAAACTAAAAGGCATCCTATTGAATGGGAGAAAATACTTGAAAATCATATACCTCATAAGTAGCTAATGGCAAATATATATAAAAATAAACATATAAAGTAATATATATAAATATACATAAATAACATAAAACTCACTAGCAAAATCTAATCTGATTAAAAAATGTACAGAAGATCTGAATAGATATTTTTCCAAAGAAGACATACAAAGAGATTCTGTGTAGCATTTACACATACAGTTGGCCAATGGGCAAATGAAAAGATGCTCAACATCACAATTCTTCAGAGAAATGCAAATCGAAACCACCATGAGATATCACCTCACACCTGTTACAATGGCTATTATCAAAAAGACAAGAAATGGCAAGTATTGACAAGGATGTGGAGTAAAGGGGAGCTGAGTGCCCTGTTTTTGGGAATATAAATGGTGCAGCCACTAAGGCAAACAGTATGGAGGTTCCTCAAAAAATTAAAAATAGAACTACTCCATGATCTAGCAATCCCACTTCTGGGTATATATCCAAAGGAAATGAAAAGAGGATCTCAAAGAGATACCTGCACCTATGTTCACTGTAGCATTATTTACAATAGCCAAGATATGGAATCTAAGTATCCACCAACCAATGAACTGATAAAGAAGATATAGTATATAAATATACAATGGAATATATTATTCAGTCATGAGAAAGAGGGAAATCCTGCCATTTGTAACAACTTGGATGGATCTTGAGGACATTCTTCTAAGTAAAGTAAGCCAGAGAGAGAAAGACAAATACTGCATGGTTTCACTTACATATGGAATCTAAGAAAAAATTCAAACTCAAAGAAACAGAAAATACAAAAGTGGTTGCCAGGATCTGGGAGGTAGGGGAAACAGGGGGAAGTTGGTAAAAGGGTACTGACTTTCAGCTATAAAATGAATAATGTCTGAGGGTCTAATGTGAAACCTAGTAATCATAATCAATAACACTGTACTATATAATTGAAATTTTCTAAGAGAGTAGAACTTGAATATTCTTACCAAAAAAAGATAATATGTGAGGTGATGGATATATTAACTAGATGGGGGACATCATTTCACAATGTCCATCAAATCACCATGATGTACACTTAAACATCTTACAATTTTATATGTTAATTATTTCTCCATAAAGCTGAAATTTAAAAAATTAAGTTTCTATACTGACTTTATTAAGAAAACAGTAACAAATATGGTTGCTATTAACTGAATTATATTAATAATAACTTTTAATATCAATGGTCTAAATGCCCTAATCAAAAGACAGATATTTTCAGAGTGGATCAAAAAACAGGATCCAACTCTATGTTGTCTACAAAAACCCACATCAAATATAAAGGCATACATAAATTAAAACTAAAGGGATGGAGAAAAATATACCATGCTAACACTGATCAAAAGAAAGCTAGGGTAGCTGTATTAATTTCAGACAGATCAGACTTCAAAGAAAATAAAGATATCAGTGATGAAGAGGGTTATTACATAATGATAAAGGGTTCAATCCTCAAAGAGGATATAACAATCCTTAATGCCTCTAACAACAGAGCATCATAAAACGTGAGACAAAACCTGAGAGAATTGCAAGGAGAAATAGATGAATCCACTATTATAGTTAGAGGCTTCAACACCCTTCTGTTAGTTATGGATAGACACAGCAGGCAGCAAATCAGTAAGGACATAGTTGAACTCAACAGTACTGTCAATCAACTAGTTCTAAGAGACAACTATAGTTGATTCCATCCAACAAAAGCAGAATACATATTACTTTCAAGCTCACATGTAACATTCACAAAGATCACATTCTAGGCCATAAAACACATCTCAATAAATTTAAAAGAATAGAAATCATACAATGTATGCTTTCAGGCCACAAAAGAAACTAGAAATAAATAACAGAAAGTGGAAAATCCCTAAATACTTGGAGATTAAACAACACACTTGTAAGTAATGCATGGGTCAAAGAAGAAATGTCAGGAGAAATTTAAAAATATTTTGAACTAAATGAAAATGAAAACACAACGTATCAATATTTGTGAGATGTAGTGAAAGCAGTGCTTAGAGGGAAATTTTTAGCACTGAATGTATATACTAGAAAAGAAAGTTCTAAAATCAACCATCTAAGCTTCCCCCTTAAGAAACCAGAAAAAGATGTGCAAATTTAATCCAAAGTAAGTAGAATTAAAGAATAAAAGAGCAGAAATCAATGAAGTTGAAACAGGAACTCAATAGAGAAAATCAATAAAACCAGAAGTTGGTTCTTTGAAAAGATTAAGAAAACTGATAATCCTTTAGCCAGGCTAAGAAAAAAGAGAGGGGAAACAAAATACCAGAAATAAAATACAACATCACTAAAGATTTATGGTAAGAAAAAGGATAATAAAAGAGTTGTACTATGAACAACTTTATGCCCACAGATTTGATAACCTAGATGAAAAGGACCAATTCCTTGAAAGACACAATCTGTCAGAATTCATACAAGAAGAAATAGATGATCTGAACGGGCCTGTATCTATCAAATAAATTGAATTGGTAAATAATAACCTTCCCAAACAGAAAGCACCAGGCGCATATGGGTTCACTGGTGAATTTTACCAAATGAAGGAAGAAATTATTAACAATTCTCTTTCAGAAGCTATTTCAGAAGGTATTCAGAGGGGATACTTCCTAATTCATTTCTATGAGGCCAGCATTATGCTAATACCAAAACCAGACAAAGATGTTACAAGAAAAGAAAACTAAAGACAAATATTTCTCATGAACATAGATGCAAAAATCCTCAACAAAATATTAACAAATTGAATCCAACAATGTATAAGAAGAACTATATACATGGCCAAATGAGATTTATCTTAGATATACAAAGCCTGTTCAACATATGAAAACCAATTAATGCAATCCATCACATCAATAGGTTAAAGAAGAAAAAAGTCACATGATTATATCAACAGATGGAGAAAAACCATTTGAAATAATCCAAAACCCACTAATTATAAAAACTCGGTAAACTTGTAATAGAGGGAACTCCCTCAACTTGACAAAGAATATCAACAAAAAACCTACAGCTAACATCATAATTATTGGTGAGAAACTAGAAACTTCCCTGTTAAGATCAGGAACAGGGCAGGGATGTTCCCTCTCACCACTTCTTTTTAATATCATAGTGGAAATTCTAGTTAATGCAATAGGACAAGAAAAAGAAAACAAAAGGTATACTTACTGGGAAGAAAAATAAAACTATTTGTTCACAGGTGCATGATTGTCTATGTAGAAAATCTGAAAGAATCAATTTAAAAAGTAGAACTAACAAGCGATTATAACAAGGTTGTAGAATACAAGGTTAATATACAAAACTCAATCCCTTCCTTATATATCAGCAATGAATAAATGGAATTTAAAATAAAAAATGCAATACCATTTATATAAGCTCTTAAAAATGATATATTTAGGTTTAAATTTAACAAAATATGTCAAAGACCTATATAAGAAAAAGTACAAACTTTGATAAAAGAAATCAAAGAAAAGCTAAATAGTAGAGAGACATTCCATGTTTGTGGATAGGAAGACAATTTTGTCAAAATTTCAGTTTTTACCAACGTGATCTATACATTAAATCTCAATCAAAATCCCAGTAAGTTATCTGATGTATTTCAACAAATTGATGCTAAATTTTATACGGAGGGGTAAAACCCTGGATAGCTAACATATTATTGAAGAACAAAGCTGAAGGATTGACACTACTCAACTTCAAGACTTACTATAAAGCTACAGTGATTAAGACTGTGCGGTATTGGTAAAAGAATAGAAAGATCAATGCAACAGGATAAAGAACCCCAAAATGGACCCAGGACAAATGAGCAAAGGCAATGCAATGGAGCAAAGATAGTTTTTTCAACAAATGGTGCTGGAACAACTGGACATCCACATGCAAAGACACTCAAAAAAATAATCTAGACACAGATTTCTCATTCCTCGTAAAAATTAACTTAAAATGGATCACAAGACCTAAACAAAAATGCAAAACTATAAAAATTCTAGAAGATAACAGAGGAGAACATCTAAATGGGTTTGGCAATGACTTTTTAGATAAAACACGAAAGGCAAGATCTACAGAAGAAAGAATTGATAAACTAGATGTCATTAAAACTAAATTTTTCTTCTCTGCAGAAGACACTGGCAAAAGAATACAAACACAACCCACAGACTGGAAGATAATATTTGCAAAATACTTATGTGATAAAGAACTGTTATCCAAAATATACAAACAATTCTTAAAACTGAATAGTAAGGAAACAAATAATCTGATTACAAAATGGGCCAAAGACCTTAACAGACACCTCACCAAAGAAGATAAACAGATGGCAAATAAGCATATAAAAAATCTCACATCATATGTCATTAGGGAAATGCAAATTAAAACAACAATGAGATTTCACCACACACCTATTAGAATGGCCAAAATAGAACACTGACAACACCAATGTTCATGAGGATGTGGAGGAATAGGAACTCATTCATTGCCGGTGGGAAAGCAAAATGGTACAGCTACTTTGGAAGGCAACTTGGAGATTACTTACAAAACCAAACATACTCTTACCATATGATCTGAACATCACACTTCTTGGTATTTACCCAAAAAAGTTGTAAACTTATGTCCACACAAAAACCTGCACACAAATGTTTATAGCAGCTTTATTTGTAATTGCCAAAATGTGATGTCCTTCAGAAGGTGAATGGATAAACTGTGGTACATCCAGACAATGAAATATTCTTAGTGCTACAAAAAAAAAAAAGCTATCAAGTCATAAAAAGCCATGGAAGAAGGTAAAATACACATTACTCAGTGGAAGAAGACAATTTGAAAAGGCTACATACTGTATGATTCCAACTATATGAAATTCTGGAAGAGAGACAAAGCTATGAAGACAGTGAAATGATCAGGGGTTGCCAATGGTTAGCAGGGATGGTGGGATAAATAGGCAGAATACAGAGGATTTCTAGGGCAGAGAAACTACTCTATATAATACTAAAATGGTGGATAGATGTCATTATACATTTGTCCAAACAATGTACCAAGAGTGAACTCTAATGGTAATTATGGACTTGGGGTAATAATGATGTGTCAATGTAGGTTCATCAGTTATAACAAGTACCTCAGTTTGGTGAGTGATTTTTTTTATACTTAAAACTATTTTTTTATTAAGGTAACACTGATATACAATCTATGCTCAAGTTTCACATGAGCAACATTGTGGTTACTACATTCCCCCTTATTGTCAAGTCCCCACCATATACCCCATTAAAGTCACTGTCCATCAGCATAATAAGATGCTATAGAGTCACTACTTGTCTTCTCTGTCCTATACTTCTATCCCTGTGTCCCTCCCTATATTATGTGCGCTAGTGATTTTGATAATGCAGAAAACTATGTATGTGTAGGGGCAAGGGGATATATGGGAAATCTCAATTTTGCTGTTCTAAAACTGCTCTTAAAGTATCTTAAAACACAACAAAAAAGACATTTCTATGACATGAACAGTCTCAACTTACCCACTATGAACCATTTATCAGAAAATTATTATAAGATATGGCCCAACATAATGAGAGTTAAAAAGAAATGGCTCCAGAAAGTAGGTATGCCAACACGGAAAGAAGTAAAGAAAACCCCAGGATACTAATGAAAATAGCTGGAATATTCCCAAAAGTAAAGGGCACCCATTCCTGCTTGGAGCAGGTCAGAAGGCCCCAGGAGTGATTTCTATAAAATGATTAAATTCGTAGAATAGCTGTATCATATGACTGTATTGCAGTGTGATTTAAATTATTATTAGGTTGAATTCACAATAATATAGGAAAAAAACAATGAAAAACTGGATTGTTAGTATCTTCAAGGAAAACCAAAAAAGTACAAGAAAATTATGCCATGTTATCTTTTCATAATTATGCAGTGAAAAATCTCGTAACTATGATAATATAAACACTGAATAAAGATCTAAAGAAAATTGAAACATTTCATATTGGAAAGTAGGGAAGAAAACAAAAAGTGTTCATGTATATGGTGGATACAGGGTAATGAAAGAGTGACAGATTAAAATGGAAGAAATAAGTAAAAAACAACCACATTATTTACAAGTATGGAGGTGAGTACTAAAAGCATCAGCTAAAATGGGTTGGATGTTGTTTCTGGAGGGGATTGTGGGTAGTGAGTGGTAAGAGCATAGGGTTTCATACAAAATAGCATACAAATATTTGATTCTACAGTATATGTATTTATATAACTTTAAATTTATGATCAATTTGATAAAAATTTTAAAGAATAAAAAATATATCCTATTTGTAATATTGTTTCTTTAATTACTGATGGAGTTGAGCATTTCTGGTAGTGTCTACCCATAATGACTCTAGGCTGGGCCGTGTTACTAGTTTTGGCCAATCGGACAGTAGTAAATTTGAGAAAGCATCTGTGTAGTTCCACTACTGCTTTTGGGCCCCTGCTGCTTGTTATTTATCCTGAATTCCCTTCACAGTATGTTTTTTTCTTTTGTGGTTGGTATGTCATTGGGTTTTCTGATGTCTTTTTGTAAATTCATATTTTTACGAACTTTTTGTATAGAAATATGTTGAGAACTGAGTAGAAGATATGTCCTTCTGGAAAGGATTCTTTTTTTTTTTTTTTTCTGCCAGGCACCTGCGAACATTACCACCCCAGAAAACATTAATACACTTCCTGGGCTTAAGGATTTTGGACAACCCAGAAAAAATTAACCAGGGCCCCAAACACAGCTCAGGAGAAATTTCCCGCCTCCCGTATTCAGATCCAAGGTTTAGAAACAGGAAAGTTTCCTCGCTGTCTCTTTTTGTGAGGCATATTTTAAAGCTTTTTTGCTGAGGGTATAACCCTTGGGGCCCTAGGCATATTCAACAACATCCAATCTGATTCCACACATTTCATGGACCCTCTGATGTACTTCCTGATCCATATATGCCTGAAGTTCTAGAGCAAGCACTGGTTTGAGAGCTTGCTTATATTCCTGGAGTCATTATCTTTTTAGATTTTTGACCAGTGAGGATTTTCCTTACTTTCTTGATGGCTCGTTCACACATTTTCAAAGATGTAAAAATATACTTTTAATCCATCTTAGTTGTTATTTTATTGCTAGAGATTTTTTCTGGGTATTTAGTGTACCTCTGCCCAATATTTCAGAAAAAAATTCCAAAGAGAACATGTGATCTGAATCAGTACCTTAAAACAGATTAAATAACATTAGCCCCTTTTTTTAGCTTCCAGTTCCTGGGAGAATGATTTCAGAAATCCATTGAAAAATTTCAAAGCCAGTTTTTCCAGTGTCACAAATAAAACCACTCTACTCTCAAGAGACTTCTGTACCAGCACCTAGCCTTAGTGTGGAAGCGTTGAATGAAAAAGTGTTGCTGCATATTAACTACACAGCTTTGAACAATATCGATTATACCACTGATATAATCTTGGAGATTATGTTGGACTTAAAAACTTTGACAATGGATTACACAAAATATTTTTGAATGAAAAAAGTCAATTATGTACATAATGAGACAGAGCTAACTTCATTCTTAAATGCCTATTGAAAATACTGGAACATTTTCTCCACATCCAGGTGAGAATGCCTGCTTCTCCATACCACTGCGAACAAAGGGCCTGTATCCTTTTATTGGACAAAACTAATGGGCCTTTGATGTAAAATGACAATTTAAGGGATTTAAAATTCCAAAAAATGACTCTGGGGTTGTATGAAGTTCTCCTTCAGTAACTGAGTAATTTCATAAACACCTAGTTTAATGTAGAGTGAGGAGACATCTTACTGGTGTCAATATTTGTACCCTTACTGATTTCTTTTTTATTGTGCTGAAATATTATTTGAGTCCTGCCAATATATGAAACAAAATAAGAGCTGAGAGGCTGTTGAAAAGCCTGAGTCCGAGCATCCATTGACTTGAGTATGAACTCCACATCTGCCAGTACATATTATATGAACAAGGGAAAATCACTCAACCTCTTGGGGGCTCAGAGATCTGAAATATTTTGAATTTTTTTATCCATTCACTTTAAAACATGCAATTTAGGAATAGGTCCTAAAATTTCTTGAGTCGAGTATGGTAACAGATTACCTTGACAGTTTTCTTACTATAGAGGAAATAAAGTCAGCAGAAGGGAGAATTTTTACCCTTGTCCCTAAAGATTAATTATAAAAAAAAAGAAAGATGAGTATATCTATATTGTTTCAAAGGCCCTTATAAATCTGTACATTAATTATATGTTAAGAATTTTTTTTCTGTTTGTCAAATATCCTCAACTGTGTCTTAGACTTTTTCTTCAAAGAATCATTCATGGTGTTTTTGTACACCTTCTAAAAATGATTCACAGCCTAACTGGTATGATTCCCAGTACGATATTCTTGGGCAAGAATGCTATACAAATCTAAATAATGGGGTTCTCTTCCCAGGGAGACTCTTTCACCAGCCCAATAGCCAACATCTTCTAAGTTTGTAAACTTTTTGTAACTAAACACAGGTTGTGTGACAGCTTCTGTTAGTTGCCCAATAACAACTCTTGTATGCCCCTCCTCCTTAGGAGCAATGCCAGTGTTTGATCACAGCTGTGAGCAGTTGGAGTCAAAAAAGATGATTAATTGGGGGAACCAAGTCGTGGAGCATTGGGTATTTGCCAGAGAACTGATGAAAGACTTTGAATAATACCTGGGAATCATAGCTTTTTCTAATGCTTATAAAACCCAAGGCATAAAATATGCAAAATATGATATGTTCCATGACTGCTATGATCTCTTTCAGCCAAAATAGGCTGAAGTTAAGACCTGTTGAAGTAGGCCACACTCAGCACGACTGGCTCTTAATGTAGCAGGTGTGATGTCCCTCTGTGAGAGAACGCCAGTGAAAAGTGAATTTAGACCTTACTTGATGACGCATACTAATTCACTCTTTATTTTTTAATGAGATATATTTATAAAAAATCTTACTGAAGCTACCCTTATAGAATATCAGAATGAGATGAACACTGTTAAAAATTCACAAAACTGTCAAGTCATTTGGCAGTTGAAGCCTTTGTTTTACAACTGTGAAGATTAGTTCAAATCTCATTTTGTTCCCCAATAGTGTCTCACATAACATCACCAAGTTTAAAATGGTCTCAGTACTTCTCAATTCCCCATTTGAATTACATGTCTTCCCATACTGGATAAATTTTACTGCAATCTGGATGTCAGCTATAGCCTAGAGGGGTTTATTTACCTCTCAGTTTCATGTCTTGTAGAAAGTTCAATGTCATTTTCTAAATTTCTGCATATTCTCACAGAGATCATACTCTTACGGTCACATCTGGCTTTACTTTCTTGTTTATTTTGAATTAGTGCAGTGTAGGAAGTATTTTATTATCCAGTGTTCTGCATAGCATCACTCGTTTGCTTATTCATTTACCAAATATTTATTGAGGGCCTATTATGTGTTAGGCCACATTATATGTAAGGCACTGGGCTGGCCTTAGTGGTAACAATACACTAGTTTTAGAAGGAAGCATTTCTTAAATAATCATACAAATAAATAGAACAGTGTGACATGAGAAGTGCTACAATGGAGAAGAATGTGTTTACAGAAACATGATAGATTTTATCTTAGCAAGGAGGTTAGAGATAGCTTCCTTGGAAAAATGGCCAATATGTGATCCAAAAGAATTACAGGAGTTAACTAAGCTAAAGGAGATGGTAAGACAGCTCCAGGTCTCATTTAGTGATAATGACTTAAGCCCTAATGTAAAGGATTCAGTTCCATGAGAGAGTTCCATGAGACTAATTAATAAAGGATAACAGAAAATATACATTCATGAGGTGAAAGGGTTCAGCTCATATAGGACAAAAGGCAGCCCTCTGTTTATAAACAGAAGGAAAGGACAATACCCCAAAGTTAGAGGTTCCTTGATTGGTATGCTAGTTGAGGGGAGACTATAAGAGAATCACCACCTGATGCAAATGGAGAGTTCCATATGGAAAGACCCTGTTGTGGGCAGGAAATCATAAAGGAAGATCACTGTGGTTGAAGTACACAAATCAGGAGGGGCTGAGGTATGAAATGTTGCTGGAAAAATGGCAATATGGTATTAGAAGCTCTAGGCCATGTTATGGATTGTGGTCATTATTCAAACAATGAAAAGCCAGTGATGTAGTGGAGCTATGATCTAATCAGGTTTGCATTTCAAAACAGCACCTTGGTTACCCCAATTTGGAGTATGGGTGAGTGGAGAGGCCAAGAATTAAAGTAGGCTATTGCAGTAGTTCACTTGAGGGTTGGAGATAACTTAGGCTAGGGTGGTGGCAGTAGATGTGGAAAGAGATGGGAAATTTGACATATATTTAGGAAGTAAAATTGACAGCTTTGTGATTAATTGGATATGAGTGTTGAAGGTTAAGGAAGAGTCATGGATTACTCCTATGTTTCTTCCTCATATAAGCGGTTCTACAGAGATGCCATTCACCCTGCAATGTAAGATGACCAAGTAAGGAGATCATGAATTTGGGTTTTGACATGGATTTGAAGCAGCTATAAAGAAATGTCAAATAGGCATTTGGAATTGTGGTCTAGAGTTCCAAGGAGAGTTCTGTTCTGTGGAAATACAATTTTGAGTTACCAGATGATGGGCACTACTTGAAACCCGGAATAAGATCAGGTAGTCAAAGAACATAGAGTAAGAAGCAACGAGAACTTAAGTTTTAGCTTTGAAGAACTTCAACATTAGGTGTCCAGGGAGCAGAAGAGCATGCAACTGCCAATAAGGCAGCCATTGAGAAGTTAGAGGGGAAAAAAAACAAGGAAGGGTAATGACTTCCAAGCAAAAGGATTAAAATTTTTCAAGAAGGGAGCAGCCAACAATGTCAAGTGCTGTGGAAACTTTGAAAGGTAAGCATTTAAATTTTCTATGGGATTTAGTGAAGTGACAGTGGTGGGAAGAGTCCATGTTAGAGTGGGTTGAAAAGTAAATGGGGAATAAGAAAACGAGGACATTTTTGCCAATTACTCTTTCATGAAGCTAAGTGGTAAAGAACAGAGAGAGGGTAGTAGGTGGTAGTGGTATGTGGGTCAGAGGAAGGCTTTTTTGATGGTAATTACTTAAGCTCTGACATGATGGGTTCAGTTCCACAGAGGGTTTGGAATATGAGAGTGATAAGGGATAACAAACAGTGTACAGTTCATGAAGATTCACCTTATATGGGAGAGGCAGCCTTCACTTTTCACAGATGGTAAGGAGGATACTCCAAAGTCAGAGGTTCCTTGATGAGTATGTTAGGTGGAGGAAGATAAGGGAGTTACCACTGGATGCTTTCCCTTTTCATCTAAAATGCCAGGTTATCACCTGATAAGTGGAGAGATGGAGGAAAAGGCTTGATGCTTTGAGTAGACTGGAGAAGGTTTGAAACAGCTGTTGCAGAGTCTGTGGGCACTGTGGAAGGCCCCTTTGAGGCTGGAGTTTTTTTATCCATAACTGGACGAATCTGCTCTGTTAACAGGACTTTCCCTGGTGATGTTTAACTACAAGAATAGAGAAAACAGATGGTTGAGATATAGAAGGTTGGAATTTAATTAAATGCCATACACATGAAAAGAATTGGCCCAAAAAACTCAGCTTCCTTACTTAATTCTTCCTACTCCCCCACACACATCCTCAACAGCCCATTCATAAAAGGCCTTTGATTTGTGCATTAGAGTTTACTTAATTTTTGAGGACAATGGGTTTGCATTATAGCAATGCAGCTCATTAAAAATTGATTAAACATCTTTTTCTTAAAATTCCTTCTTCTACCACCCTGTTCAGTCCATGAGTTCTTCCCTCTTTGCATTTCTCTACCTTCCCTTGTCCTCTAATTTCTATTGATTGCTAATGCTGAGCCACTAAGCCATCCCTTTTCGTTCACTGCTTCCTGGTAAACTCAGCCCTCAGACTGTCACCTTCTCCCAGAAGTAGCTTATCAATATATTTTCCTACACAAAGACAGTTCCCTCCCTAAATTCAGGTGCCAGAAGTTAAATGGATAATTTTTTCACTCATGACGCATTTTATTTATTTAACTGTTTCTTATCTGTGATAACCTGCTCTAAAGATGTTTTTGTTGTTTTCAGTGACAGAAGAGACATGTCTGTCCTTTCTCTGTCATCAACCATCACAAACATGAGACGTTGGGAAAGTCATTTCACTGTTCCATATTAGAGATGGGAAAAATACAGCCTGAGGGGCAAATCTTACTCATTGCTTGTTTTTAATAAACAGTTTTATTAGAATACAGCCACACTTTAAATTCATTTATCTATGGTTGTTTTCATGCTACAACACGATAGTTGAGCAATTATGACAGAGATTGCATAGCCTGAGAAATCAAAAATATTTACTATCTGACCTCTAAAGAAAAAATGTTTGCCTTGTTTCAGATGCCAAGTTATCCTTCGGTAAAATGAAGGAATCTGAGACTGCGCGCTCTCATTTTCTTTTTAGTTTTAATATTTTAAGATGTTAAAGCTATAACTGTTAGGTCTTTGCATAAAAGTCATTTCATCTGAGAGGATTTATTTACTACCATTGAAAAGTAGTAATTCTGGCCTCTATCATTCTTTTAAATTTTTACTCTGTTTTACCCTTTTTTTAATGAAATATATTACTCTATGTTAGAAATGGCATACAACTAAATGTGATTTATTCCCAGAGGAATTAATGTTTAAACAAAAGGGTATTAACAAGAAGCCTACATGTCAGAATATGTACCAGGGAGTCACTCCAGCTGGGAGGGGGAGGGAGATTAAGATAAGAAAGAGAGGGCTGTGCGTCTCTTTGGAAAAAAAAAAAGCAGAAAAAGTTTTAAACCAGCCAATGAAATTAAGACAAATGTAAAAAAATGCTTACTATAGATATAACTTGCTTAGGCAACGTTCGGGAAAGAATGTGAACCCTGCAGTACTTAGCCAATGAGGAACCAGGGAGGGACTCACGGGCTAAGGGAATAAATTGCTTGTTGTAACCCTGCTCAGTGTGCCTGCTCACCAGACACCCGATCTTGCAAGACCATCATTAAAGCCCCATTCTGCTGTTCTCTTTGACTAAGTTTGGACCAGTGAGCATGTTTCTCACATCTAGCATATATAATATACTTCTATGTCTTTCTGTTCCCTCTATTAGAGCATAAACTTCATGCAGGAAAGAAATTTGTTTTGGTTATCCCTATACCTCAGTGCCTAGAATAATCTGACACTTAATAGCTGCTCAATAAATATGTGTTAAATAAGTGAATAAATGAGCAGATGAAATACTTCTCATTGGAATTTCCTTCTAGTCTCAAATACAGTGACAGGAAACACTTGGAAATAGATGAGAGTGAGTCCTTATTATTAAAGTTTTTTTAAATTGCACAGGGCTCCTAGGGGATTGTCATGCACTAAATGTTTGTGTCTACAAAATTCGTATGCTGAAGCCCGAACCCCTAATGTGTCTATATTTGGTGATAGGGCTTTTGGGGAGATGATACAGTTTAAATGAAGTCATAATAGTGGGACCCTAATCTGATAGGGTAAGTGCTTTATAAGAAGAGGAAGAGACACTGGAGCCCCTTTCTCTCCCCCTTTTTCCCTCTCTCCCTCTTTCTCTGTCATGTGAGGACACAATAAGAAGGCAACCATTTACAAGTCAGGGGGAGAGTTCTCACCAGGAACCAAATTGGCTAGCTCCTTGATCTTGGACTTCCCAGCCTCCACAATTGTGACAAAATAAATTTCTGTGGTTTAGTCACCCAGTCTGTGGTATTTTGGTATGGTAGTCCAAGCTAATGAATACAGGAATATTTGCAAAAGATATGGAGATATGACTTGATGACTTCTTGTTGCTTTTTTTCCCTGAGGGCAACAATATTCAAGCATATCCTATTGGATTAATAAGCCATGGGCTTTATGCATGTGTAAGTGATTTGTAAATATTAAAAAAAATAAGGTTAAGTGAATTAAAAGTAATTATCATCTTTCTATGCTTAGAAATTATGTGCAGGGCTCCATATCATGTTAGTGGATATTCTCTCTTCATAATAGGTATATTATCCATAACTATACAAAATTGTGGCTAAGCATATGAGGAATGGAGTCAGATCGCTTGGTTTGAGTCAAGTTAAATTCTATTTAATTTGTGGTGTCATCATGGAAAAATTACGCTCATTTTCCCTCTTTGTAAATTGAAGAAGATAAAAATAGTAATTACTTATATCAGTCAGAATGGACTAGGCTATGCTACAGTAACAAGTATCCCTCAAAATCTTAGAGGCTTAATATAAAGTTTACCTCTCACTCCTTCTACATTTCCATTTCAAGGCAGCTAAGAACTTGCTCCAGTGCTTCTCACTCTCTACCACTCCAGCTAGTAGAATGCCACTCTTTGTAACATTGCTAATTGGAAAGGCAGAGGAAGATCTTGATGAATTGCACGTTAGATCTTAAAGCTTCTACATAGACATGACATTCATCATTTCTGCTTAAATTTCATTGGCTAAAAGCAGGACATATGATCATTCCTAACTCTAAGCCAGGAGAGAATAATAATAATGCTAACACTGCCCAGAACAAGAAAGATTTGTCATCAGTTCTAACGAATGTCACATTATCTCATAAGATTTTTATGAAAATCAAACAAGAAGCATGAGGTACAGTTCCTGATACAATAAAAAAGAGTCTATTAAAGAAAAAAAACGAGTGTACTAAATGCCAGCTATTGTTATTATCCAGTATTGAATTAGACACAAAATGCTTTTACTGGAAAAAAATGGCAAACTATTTTAGCCTTGCAAGGAAACTTTGACCCCAGCAGATATAAGAGAATACAGATGGAGTTAACAGAATACCTCCTTTCTTTCACTAACTACCTTCACAATTTCCCAGATGAGAACTCAATTACCCGGCTGAAACAAAAATTTTCACTGTCCTCCTCTCACACTGATTTCTTGGAGAACACAATATAGAAGGAATACAAAGGAGAGGCATTATTCTGTTACCTGATTTTGATAAGATGCCTTGCCTTTTTTGCTTTAAGTCTAGCAACATTTTGTTTGTTTCTAGCTACGTGGATTACTGCCTCTTTTCTGGGCTACATTAATATGCATATGAGGGCCCCTGAACCCCATACCTCTCAGATATTAACATTACTTACAAATCCTGGCTTGCCCATGAATTTTATTCTTATCAGTTTTCTGAAGTGGCAAGTAAAGCAGCAAGTAAAATAGGGATGTGACCATTATTTTAAAGAAGAATATAAAACTAGTGCATTGCACATTGACAAGAGTTAAGCCAGTTGGCTCTTGCTCTTGATCTGACTAACTAGTTATACTATCTGGATCAAGTTAATCTCTTCTAAACTAAGATTCTTTATCTGAATAATTACGGGATTTAATTTAAACCTCACTTACTTCTACCATACCATCTGGGGTGACAGGAGCTGATCTGTAAACTCTTTTCTAACTTCAAAGATTAGTCCATGATGCTAAATCCTTGGCCCATGGCTGTATTAGCACACAATATGTGGAAATTAAATTAGATTCCTCAATGCCATTTCAAGATGATTTTCTAGAAGCTCAGTTGATTGAAATGAGTTTAATTGCTCAATTGTTTGACTTCTCTTATTCAAGTGAAACCAAATTTCACAATCCTGTGCAATTCAATCATCAATAATTATTAGTAACATCATCTGAAATATATTCAATCTGCAGTTAAAAAAGAAAATGCCTCATAAGTATCAAAGTCGAAGAATGAGAATGATTCATCCAAACCACTGAAGCTTGATTGTCAGAGGCATCCTCATTCAAAATTTAATGATTATAGATTCCAGTGACATCCATTTAATTTCTCAAATCTCTATTTACCACACTGTTTTTCAAACAATGATGTTACTCTTTTTTTTACCTTGAAAATTTTGTTTAAGAACATATGCAGCTGAATTCTAAGTTAAAAAAGAACCAAGTGCAATAATGTCCTCAAAATCTCTTTGCATTATTTAAATTTTTTTAGCATTTAAATTATTCTTTAATAGAATGACTGACATTTGTAATAACTCACTTTTAATTCAAGGTAAATTTTTTCCCTAGTAAGCAACCCGAGGATTTACATATTGAAAGAATAGTTTATCATCATAAAATGCTGCAGGAAGTTTTCTCCCATAATGCCTATTTTCACGTACTTATCTTCCAGAGTCACGTAATGGAGCACAAGACAAGGATTCATAAAATCTAATTAATTTAGTTTGTGTGGCAGACACTCTTGGTTGTCTAGCCTAACAGTCATCCCAATCCTCCACCCCTTTCTTCTCACTATAAAGGATAAAAATACTAGAGAATCAGTTTACCAACATTCATGGAGCTAGAAGTAACCACATGACCTGTATTCAAGAAATGAGATGTAAGGGGTTGTATGGCAGTATCCTTGTAAGACAATTTTTCTTTTCTCATAAAAGGGACATGTGTGACAGTAGGAAGTATATATCCCTTCTTCCTGTATTGATCATGGAATTCACAATGGAGCTGTAGAAATTTCATTGCCATCATGACATCAAAGTATGAAGACCAAAGGCCAATACACCTAAGACGGTGGAGCACAGAAACAGAAAGAATCTGAGTGCTTAATGACATTGAAGGGCAGCTACACCAACACTACCTATCATTATCACCTCTGAATGTCTTCTTGCGTGAAATTTCTTTCAGCCAAAAGCATCTCTTGCCAATACAGATGGCATGTAGTTTGCTTTTATTTGCATGCTTTAAAAAATTACGCTCTATCTTCCAATCACTAAATTGATACTTTCTACTGTAACATTTTAATTAAAAATATGTTCCTATAATCATCAGAACAAAAGGTCCTTAAGAGATTATTTAGATCTTTGTGCCTTCACATAGAAGCTAAATAGTCCCTCAGACATGATTATTTCACTCTAGGTTTAAAAGGAAAAATGCTCTACATCCTTTATCATTAACCCATTCCAGTGGCATTTGGGAACATTAAGACTATGGAAGAGGAGGCGGAGAATTGCCTGGAGAAAACTTCAGTTGGCTTCTGGCAGTTGCTATAAATCCTAAGAGAATGGTATAAAATCAGGCAGTGTAAATTTAATAGCATCTCTGGATATCCTGGGACTCTCCCACAGTGTCTCAATATGGCAAGCAGTTATTTGTTGCTAGGGCTCTTTATGCTTTCACTTATTTTAACTCTGGACATTCCTTTTATTTTTTCCTCTAAAGTTGTTTCTCTTACCCTTCAGGAGACATATACTATATTGGGGAAGCAGGTCAATAAAATTTAGTGAATGACATATAAAAAAATCACAATGAACAAAATTGAGAAAGAAATGAAAAGGGCAATATTCAAGATCACCTCGGCCATGTTTAACACTCAATTTCACACATAATCTAGTCAGGCATGCATATATCTGAAGTGATAAATTGTATGGAAAGTCAGAATCTCCTGGTTTCTAATATATGGATGGGAAAATGTATAGGAGAACCTTACACTGTTCTGATTTAACTTACCTAGAATCTTCTGGAATTTTTGCCCTCAGAATCAATAAGGAAAACTGATAATGAACTCTGGAACTATACTGAAAAGAGTAACCTGGCCTGGGAATAAGGTGACAACTGTCAAAAAAAAGTGAGTTCTGAATTTGCAGGACAATCATCTACCTACAGTCACATTTTGTAAATGTGGAAAGGAACCATGTATGTGTTCACAAAATTTCAATGATATGACAGATTTAAAAAGAGCATAAATTATGTTTTTGGATACCTTTCTTTCCCAAACCTGTTATTTTGTGGAACAGTACTACTTAAGCCCTGTCAAGGAAAATATGTTTAATATTTTCCCTGAGGGTCATAAATAGTGATTTTGTCCTATACTCATTTTTACTTTGCCAAAACCTGCCACACTGAAGAAAATAAATACACTTATTTACATCATATGAACATGCTATGCAAAGGTAAGTTGGGCGCCAATAGAAAGACACACCAAGTACAAGGATGGGAGTAGATGAGGCAGAAGAGTCTCCCTTTTCCAAGGTGGTCATCAAGTGTCATTCTCTTTGAGTGGCAGAATAAAGACAATAAAATGGCAGTCAGAGAATTCATTGAAGGCTATACAAAATATGAGCCATATAGTAGATGCTAAAAGCAGGTATTAAGTAGTTGAGTGAAGGAATGAATGAAATGGTATTAATAGTGAGTGAAGGAAGAATGAAGTGATATTAAAACTATAATTACCCTTATCACTTTTGGGAATTAAGGGAATCTTATTTTAAAGAGCTTGTTCTGCTTTTAGGACTGTCACAGAAACTACAAACACTGAATTGTGCTCCATGATTAAATTACAAACACAGACATTTAGTAAAATATGCATTTATTTAGCTAATAAAATACATGGTTGTGTTCACCTGGACAGCAATATGAAAGGAGGGATGTTCCATGTGAGTTTGAGAAGAAGGAATCTTCGGCTCTTGGATGAAATATTCTACAGATGTCAATTAGATCCAGTTGACTGACAGCACTGTTGAGTTCAACGATGTCCTTATAGATTTTCTGTTGACCATAATATCTGTTCATTACTGATGGAGGGTGTTGAAGTGTCTCCAGTCATAACAGTGGATTCATCTATTTCTCATTTTAGTTTATTAAGTTTTTGCCTTATGTGAGTAATGCCCTTTGTCAGGTGCATGCAGACTAATGACTGTTATGTTTTCTTGGAGAATTGATCCCTTTATCGTTACATAATGCCTCTTTTTATCCCTGATAATTCTCTTTGCTTTGAAGTTTGCAGCCTGAAATTAATATAGCTACTTTGTCTTTTGATTAAGTGTTAGTATGGTACATTTTTCTCCATCCCTTTACTTTTATTCTACATATGTCTTTATGTTTAAAGTGGCTTTCCTGTACACAACATACTGTTGGGTCTTGTGTTTTGAAAATCCACTCAGAAAAATCTCCATCTTTTAATTGGAATATTTAGGCCATTAATGTTTAAAATGATTACTAATATAGTTGGATTAATAGCTACCCTATTTTTTCTGTTTTCCATTTCTAGTCAGTGCTCTTTTTTCCCATTTTTGTCTTCCACTTTTTTTGTTTTTGTGTTTTAATTGAGAATTTTATATGATTCCATTTTTTCTCCTTAGATTATCAACTGTCCTTCTTTTTAAAAAACTTATTTAGTGGTTGTTTTAGAGTTTACATTATACATTTATAACTAATCTAAATCCACTTTCAAATTACACTACACCACTTTATGGTGCAAGTACCTTATATAATAATGTATATCTAATTCCTCCCTCCTGTTTTTTGTATTATTGCTGTCATTCATTTTACTTATCCATAAAGTATAATCATTGAATACACAGTTGCTATAATTGTAAACAAATTATCTGCTATATCAATTAAGATAAAAGTTTTTATTTTGCCTTCACTGATTCCTTCTCTAATGCTCTTGCTTTATGTAGATCCAAGTTTCTGACCTATATCATGTCTCTTTCCTCTGAAGAAGTTTTTAAAACATTTCTTGTAAGGCAGGTCCACTGGCAACAATTCCTTCAATTTTTGTTTTTTTGAGAAAGTCTTTTTTCTCCTTCACTTCTGAAGGATAATTTCACAGGGTACTGAATTCCAGATTGGTAGTGTTTTTTTAATCAACATAATAAACATTTCACTCCACTCTTTTCTTGATGGTTTCTGAGAAGTCACATATAATGCTTTTCTTTGCTTCTCTACAGGTAAAGGGTTTTTTTTCATGTGTCCGCTTTAAGGATTTTTCTTTATTTTTCTGTAGTTTGGATATGACATATCTATAAATTTATTTTTGAGAGAGGGCAATTTAACCTTCTTGGTGTTCTCTGAGCTTCCTTGATCTGTGGTTTGGTATCTAACATTAATTTGGGGTAATTCCCAGGCATCGTTGTTTCAAATCTTCCTATGTCCCTTCCTTTCTCCCACCCACCCTCCCTCTCTCTCCCTCTCCCCTCCACTTCCTTCCTTCTGATAATCCCATTATGTGTATATTACACCTTTCACAATTGTCCCACAGTTCTTTGGATATTACGTTCCATATTTTTCTTTTCTTTTCTTTTTTTACTGAAAAGGAAGAATTTAGTTCTGCCATGTTGCCATTTGTTTTTCATTTTGTTTTGTTTTATTTATTTATTTATTAAAATATCATTGATATACAATCTTATGCTCACGTTTCACATGAGCAACATAGTGGTTATTATATTCCCCCTATTATCAAGACCCCACCACAAACCCCATTACACTCACGGTCCATCAGCATACTAAGATGCTATAGAGTCACTACTTGCGTTC